>CM055117.1:712717660-712747660 GCA_029206835.1 Rana muscosa | reverse complement strand
CAGGTGTTTAAATGTGATAGCGCCTCGGGTCAATTAACCCATTAAAATCCTCTCTCATTTGCGCCATTCACCCATGACTTAAATGACTGTTAAAGCTCGGTCGTTACAGATAGTGCAAAATAGATGGCTGCTTGGTAAAAGCTTTGATTTCTGCTTTAGAGCTGGGAGCTTCTTTTGGAAGAACGGTTTGTGTTGGACACTTTTTAGGAAATAATGAATAACCCATTAGAAGGCATATTCTGTAATATTCTATGGGTTATATCTACTCAAGTATTGGGGTGTTGGATGCAGTTGCACTAGTTTGTGTGATATGGTTCTGTATAATATTGGAAATCCTCAGTGCTGGAATATTGGCAGATCATTGGTAAAGACCTGGTGAGTTCTGCTTTGCTTTATCTCTGGGGCATTATTTCAGCAAGTGCCAGGAGAATCAGCCTCTGCTAGGGAACTGTGTCAGGGAGATGAGGAGGCTGTCTCCCAGTTTAGAAACTGCACTGCACCTGGCTAATGTGAGCTGAAAATAACCACAGGATTGCTCCCAATACAGGATTAAAATGATACCAGCAATTTGCTGGAGCAGACAAGGGGGGCATAATAAAGACAGGAGCGCAGCCCTTCTCTGATATGCATTTGCCTCAGTCTGCAAAAAAAATAAAAAATAATCCTAAATAGGCAGAAAATCTTCCTGCACAAACCAAAGTCAGTGGTTTAAAAACAGGAGCTGAGACTTTCTCTAATGGGTATTTGCTTCAGATTCTGCTAAATCAAATACATTTAAATAAAAATAAGCAGAGCATCTTCCTGAACAAACCCAAATTAATGGTTAAGAAGCTAAGATTTTCTCTAATGGGCATATGCTTTAGATTCTTCGAATTAAAAATAATATAGATAATAAAAATAAGCAGGGTACCCTCCTAAACAAACCTGGCTCAGTGGTTAAGGACAGGAGCTGAGCCCTTCCCTAATATATATTTGCTTCATTTTCTGCAACAACAAAAAACGTACATCTTAAAAATAAGAAGAGTATCTTCCAAGACAACCCCAAGTCAATAGACAGGAGTTGAACCCAGGGATTTGCTTCAGATTTGCTTCAGATTCTGCAAAGAAAAGTGAATCCTAAAATAAAAAAAGATCATTTACCAAGACAACCCCAAGTCAGTAGGCTGGAGTTGAACCCTTTCTTTTGTTGCCTTTGTTGCATTAGATTCTGAAAAAAAAAAAAATACATCCTAAAATTAAGAAGAATATCTTTTATGACAACCCCAAGTTAGCATCTAAGGACAAGAGTTGAACCCCTCTCTTGTATAGATTTCCCTTCAGATTCTGCAAAAGTGTATCTTAAAAATAAGCAGAGTATCTTTCAGGACAATCGGAATGTCAGAAGTTAAGGGCAGGAGCTGAATCTTTCTCTAATATACATTTCCTTCAGATTCTGCAAATAAAGGACATCCCAAAGGGACCTCCTAAGAATAGTTAGAGTGTCTTTCAGGACAGTAGTTATGGATACGAGCTGAGCTTTTCTCTAATATACATTTGCTTCAGATTCTGCAAAAAAAAAGGGACATCCTAAAAATAGGTAGAGTGTTTTCCAGGACAATCCCAAGTCAGTAGTTAAGGGCAGGAGCTGAGCGTTTCTCTAATATACATTTGCTTCAGATTCTGCAAACAAGAAATAATTAAGCAGAGTATCATCCAGGACAACCACAAGTCAGTAGTTAAAGACAAGAGCTGAGCCTATCTCTGATATACATTTGCTTCAGATAATGCAAATAAGGAATACTAAGCATGTTTCATCAGGACAACCACAAGTCAGTAGTTAAGGGCAGGAGCTGAGCCTATCTGTAATATACATTTGCTCCAGATTCTGCAAAAAAAAAAAAAAAGGACATTCTAAATATAAGCAGAGTATCTTCCAGGACAACCTCAAAATCAATAGTTACTGTAGAAGCAAAAGCATTTGATTCAATAAATGTCATTGCAATACACACATATATATATATATATATATATATATATATATATATATATATATATATATACATAAAGTTCAGCATAATTTCTAGCAAGATATTAAAGATAGATAAGTTCCACTTATGAGGTCAGGCGCGATTGAAGTCGCAGATAGTCAATAAATTGGGTGCCATCGTTGGAGGTCCATGAAGGGAGATGTATAGATCTATAGATCCAGATATGTGTGTGGTGGTGTGTATACCCGAGCTCCATTTAGTGATGTAATGGAGGGAATCACTGGAGACGAATGGTTTTGAAATCGTGTCAAAGTGATGTTTTAATCTCATTGTAAAGTGTATTAAAGGACTAGATGTAATTTATGTGAGATGCTTGGATGAAAAGAGAGATTGGAGTGGGATGATCCCTTCACTCTCCTGTGAACCCCGTGTCATGTTTGTACTGTTTGAAGTCTGTACAGCTAATCTAATTTGCAATAGCAGGGCCGGCCTAGGATGAGTAGACGGACTCGCGTGTATTTTGCGTGTGTGCATAATTCCTTGTGACTTGTGTACTACTTAAGGCTGAATAATCACTTTTTTTTTTTTTTTTTTTTTTTTTTCTGCTCCGTTTTTGTCTAATGACTAACAAGGGAACATCTGAAAGGAAATATTTACAGTTACATATGTCTGAGTGGCACCTATCTGCCATAATTTATCATCTTTTGTTCCACATTAAATACTACACTTAAGTTACACAAAACAAGAGCCCCCCCCCACACCCCACCCTATTACAAAAACACTACAGCCTATACTTGAATTCTGCTGAGGGGATACAACTGGAGCCATTAATCTAATTTCTCAGTGATGTTTCAAAAGCCGCTACTTCTTCTTCTTCTTCTTCTTCTTCTTCTTCTTCTTCTTCTTCTTCTTCTTCTTCTTCTTCTTCTTATCCCCGTAATGTATTGTTGTGATGAAAAATATTCCTCGGAAGAATATTTGATTTTGATGAATACGATTTGCTCCGGCTTGTTTTCAACTTGTGACATCTTAAGTAATCTTGCAGGCAGCCTTCAAATAGCACACCCCATGCCACAATTTATTTATTTGTTGGGAAACGCAACATTTTTTTTTTTTTACTCTAGCTAAATACACTTGATTAATATGAATTTCCTTTAATATATAGGGATTTTCTCGCCAATACATTTTTCTTTTCATAGAGAAAATTTGTTGCTTATTTTTGTTCTGCAAATATTGGATACAAAGGTAGCTTAATGTGATTAATTCTATTAAAAGTCCGAATAGGAGCTTATAAAACGAAACACTCTGTCAAAAATGCATGACATCAATTGATCATCAATTGCATCCTTAATTATTATTCTGAGATTAATTAATCCCCAATTACATCATTAATATGTTGAAATTATTTAATTATCAATAACATCATTAATATGTTGAGATCTATTAATCATCAATTACATCATCAATACGTTGAGATGGATTAATCACCAATTACATCATTAATATGCTGAAATTAATTATCAATAACATCATTATTATCTTCAGATCAATTATTCATCTATAACATCATCAATATGCTGAGATCAGTTAATCATCAATTACATGGATAATATTTTGAGATCAATTAATCATCAATTATATCATTAATACGTTGAGATGAATTAATCACCAATTACATCATTAATATGCTGAAATTAATCATCAATAACATCATTATTATCTTCAGATCAATTATTCATCTATAACATCATCAATATTCAGAGATCAGTTAATCATCAATTACATGGATAATATGCTGAGATCAATTAATCATCAATAACATCATAAATATGTTGAAATTAATCATGAATTAAACTATTATATACTGAGATCAGTTAATCGTCAATTGCATCGATAATATGCTGAGATCAATTAATCAATAGCATCATACATATGTTGACATGAATCATCAATATGCTGAGATCATCAATTACATCGATAATATGCTGAGATCAATTAATCAATAGCATCATAAATATGTTGAAATGAATCTTCAATTATATCATTAATATGCTGAGATTAGTTAATCATCAATTACATCGACAATATGCTGAGATCAATTAATCATCAATCATATCATAAATATGTTGAAATTAATCATCAATAGCATCATTAATAATATGTTGAGATCAATTAATCATCAATGACATCATTAATATGCGGAGATGAGTTAATGATATACATTAATAATATACTGAAATCAAATAATCATCAATAACATCATTAATATGTTGAGATCAATTATTCATCAATGACATCAATATTATGTTGAGATCAAGTAATCATCAATGATATCATTAATATGTTGAGCTTAAATAATCACCAACTGCATCACTGATATGTTGAGAACAAATAATCACCAACTGCACCATTGATATGTTAAGACCAATAATCATCAATCACATCATATATATGTTGTATTTTATTTCTGCAAAAAGCAGCTACAGCATTTCAAAGCAGGTCTTGCTAATAATAATAATAATAATTATATATATATGTTTTAGATAGATAGATAGATAGATAGATAGATAGATAGATAGATAGATAGATAGATAGATATTAAGGAATCGATCACAAGAGAAACTTAGATCAGGGGCTGTGCTTTCCTGGATTTGAGTTTATCTTTAGAACGATAAATAGTGGATATTGGCAGCAGATATAGATGATTTCTTATTATTTTTGGTTTAAGGATGGTGGCATTGTGCGAAATCCTTTTTCATTGTAAAATAATAAAGTAACATTGGTAATAATAAAGCGATGGTTCCTTTTAGAAGGCTGTCACTGGACATTGCACTCAGTGATGGAGATGGAGGAAAGGGTTCTGCGACTGAAGTGTGCAGATGACAAGGTGGATGCGCCCTATTCTCTGGATATGGGGCTCCAGCCTGTCTATTCATTCGCAGACCAAGGGGTTTACACACAGCTTGAATATTGACGTCTCTCCCCAACTGCTCCGTTGTTAACCCAATTATAGAATTCATCAAGATCTGTATTGAATTATCTCTTTCCATACAGTATCAGCATTAGCCTAATTAAAAGCTATAATGTCTGATATAATGATTAAATCGTTAGCTCTGCTGTAGGGAAGCAATATTTTGTTTTCTCTTCAATTAGAAGCTGATTGAGGTTTACAGAGCAGGTCAGCTGTGAAATCTGAATTATATGTGTGAGTATTGCTCACAGGGTGAGGCTGTGGCCGGAGTCTGCAGGATCATCTATCGCTATTCCGCAGGGTGAGCACACCACTATGGGCAAACTCATCCTACAATTTACCTGGGAATAATAAAAAATAATAAAAAAAATAATGTCGCCTTCTTAGTAAACAAAACAGGGATTGTCACCATAGTAAACCAGTAACCTACCATTTTATGAACATTGCACATTATAGAAATGAATAACAGTGCATGCTTAAAATTGAAGGTACCTAAACCTACATAATAAGAAGGTCCTTTAAATTAATTAATTCATTATTATTATTATTATTATTATTATACAGGATGTATATAGAGCCAACAGTTTGGTGCTTTACAACATGAAGGCAGACATTCGAGTTACAATACAATTCAATACAGGAGGAATCAGAGGACCCTGCTTGTTAGAGCTTACATTCTAGGAGAGAGTTAAACATAAAAAATATAGCATGCATATTCATAAAACTTAAAAAAAAAATGGCATACAGAAATTGTAAAAAGAACTAGGAGATCTATCATGTGTTGCTTGGGGGGGTATCAAGGCGATCAGTTTGATTGACTGTCCATTGAACCTGCTTCCACTTGTCTTATTGGGAGTGGTCCAGGCTGAGCACATGTGTAACCAGTAGACGGCGATCTTTGCTGAGCCTGTATTGAGGATGACACATTGGTAAGGCTGGATGTCCTACCCTGTGCAGTTTTCACACTGCTCATTGAAATCCTCAGGGCACAGGAATCAAGCAGCAGGTGAATTAAGGGATCTCCAGCTTAGTGATAGAGACACGTAGGACTTATTGAACGCTAGAAGAATGTTCAATAAAAGCCTATTGGAAATGTAGCACAAGGGTCCATGCACTTCAGCCTAAACATCACTGCTACTACAGGAGTTTTGTTTGAGTTTTGCCTATAGAAGCAGCTCAATGTTATCCTATGTGTCTATGCACATTGGGAAGATTACAGGCATATTTTGAGCTTAGTGCTTATAGGCAGAAAAAAACCTGGCTTGCATTTACTGATTGGAGCTTCAGAAAAAAAACGCTAAACTCTCCTACTCGCCTATTGTGTACAAAAACACTCTATATGAGCGTTTTTTTTTCTTTTTTTAAAGGTGTTGTAAAGGTTCATGTTTTTTCACCTTAAAGTGGAGCTCCACCCTAAATAGCAACTTTTGCTATTTGGAACCCTCCCCCCCCTCCGGTGTCACAATTGACACCTTTCAGGGGGGAGGGGGGTGAAGATACCTGTCTAAGACAGGTATTTTCACCCACATCCGGGAGTCCTCTCTCCGGGAATCTGCGGGAGTGACGTCACTTCCCCCAGACTTCCCGTAGTGTTCTGGGAGACACTCGGCTCCCAGAACACAGGGGGACAAATCAGAACGGCGCAGCGCGACTCGCGCATGCGCCGTAGGGAACCGGGCATGAAGCCGCAGGGCTTCACTTCCTGGTTCCCTCAGCGAGGATGGCGGAGGGAGCAGCAGAGTGACGAGCGATCGCTCGTCCTCTGCTGCGGACGTCGCTGGACTCCAGGACAGGTAAGTGTCCAAATATTAAAAGCCAGCAGCTGCTGTAGCTGTAGCTGCTGGCTTTTAATATTTTTTTTTCCGGCGGAGCTCCGCTTTAATGCATCCTATGCATTAAGGTGAAAAAACATCTGACAATATCGACCCCCCAGCCCCCCCCCCCCGTTTTACTTTCCTGAGCACATTCACCTGCTACGCTCGCCCCCGACGTCCTCTTCGCCGCTCAGCCTGGCCGTTGATTGGCTAGAGTGAATGTATTGAAAGCAGCGCAGCCATTGGCTCACGCTGCTGTCAATCACATCCAATGACGCGGCGCGCCAGGGGGCGGGGCCGAGTGATACAGTGAGCGGCTATAGCCGCCGGCTGTATCACGGGAGCGCGCCCGCAAGAACTAATCACCATGCAAGAGAGCTCGCATGAAGGTGGTTAGTTCTTTCAGGGAGGAGCCAAGACAGCCGCCGAGGGACCCCAGAAGACCAGGTTCGGGGCCACTCTGTGCAAAATGAGCTGCACAGTGGAGGTAAGTATAACATGTTTGTTATTTTTTTTTTTTTAATTGCCTTTACAACCCCTTTAAGCCCAGTGTGCACGGTGTTCTGTCAAAAGAGCCAACTCGTCCAAATCTCCAATAACGTCACTTCCGGGCACTCTCTTCCTAGCAGCAGTAATTGCAGATTTTCATGACTTTGCTGTTTTCACAGAACACCAGCACCGTATACACACATGATACACGTACATGATATAATGAGTGGACATTGTTAGTCCACCCGCTAGTAACCAACAACATGGCAGCAACAACTTTTTTACGCCTTAGCCAGTGTTCTGACAAAATGAGCAACCTGGCAGAATGTACAACCCGCGTCACTTCCTGTGACGTGGAATCAGCTGTATCGGCAAACCGCGAACACTGCGCATGCATTGCTGATGTCAGTGCACAGAGGAATTTGCCTGACAAAATGCTCAATTGACTATCGCGCACAGCAGAAATCAACTAACACTTACGAAATTTATTTTGCTAAGAATACCAACTAAACAAAGTAACTGCGCAGGTTGCTCATTTTGTCAGAACACTTCCTTGTAGATTTCAATATACTACATTTAAGTAGATAAGCTCACTCGATTGCTGAAATTAGTTGACAAATTAAAAACGGGGTTTGGTGTAGCAAGATGTCTGCTGCCCCACCTTCTTACTGTAGGTGTGATGAGGTCGAGTGTAAGGTGTACCAAGATAGACGCCGCCGACTTTTGACCTCAGGCTTTCCGCTGCTTTAAACATTTTAGTATCAATATTGCTTTACAAATTTCAACATACTGTATATAAGTATATACTCTCACTGTCGCCTACTCTGACAGTGTTCTGGCAAAATGAGCAACCTGCGCAGTTACTTTGTTTGTTTGGTATTCTTAGCAGTGTTAGTTGTTTCTGCCGTGCGCATGCACAGTAGTCGGTCGAGCATTTTGTCAGGCAAATTCCTCTGTGCACAAAACGTCAGCCACTGAAGGCATATATGACGCGTTGTGCAGGCACAGTGAGCGCAGCTTGGTGGTCCAGCTGTTGCACATTCTGCCAGGTTGCTCATTTTGTCAGAACACCGGTGTTCTGTGAAAACAGCCAAGTCGTACAAAATCTGCAATTACTGCTGCTGGAGAGTGACTGGAAGTGACATTATTAGAGATCTTTGACGAGTTGGCTCTTTTGACAGAACACCGGGTAATCTAGACGAGCACCAGATGGAGACTGCTTGTTGTTAAAGTGGAGTTGCACCCCCCTCTACAAAAATGAAAAGTCAGCAGCTTCAAACCAAACGCTGTAGCTGTTGACTTTTGCTATTAGGACACTTACTGTCCATCCAGTGGAGTCCTCACCCAAACCGATTCTTGAATCGCCTCTTGGGTGCTGGTACCACCATCTCAGTTAAGGGAAACTGGCAGTGAAGCCTTGCGGCTTCACAGCTGGTTTCCTACTGTGCATGCGTGAATCGCACTGCGCTCTATGAATAGGCTGGCTGCCGGGGAAAGGAGGGGAGGTCGAACTTCAACTGAACTGAAAGTGAGAGCGGGTACCTGTCAAAACAAGGTACCCACTCCCCCCAAAAGGTTCCAAATGTGGCAGCGGAGGGGGGGAGCAGGCAGATAAGTGGAGCTTTTCCCTTTGGGTGGAGCTCCGCTTAAAATGTTCCTTCACAATTCTTTATTGAGGTGACCATACACTATACAATCATTTTGCTTAATCTCCTTTAGATCTGCCATCAACAATGAAGTACAAGGGTCTGTTTGATTTGATACAAAATTAAAAGGATTGTTTAGATATGTCCTATTACATCGTCTTGGTACATCTAATGCCTCGTACACACAATGAGATTATCGGACGAATGACCGTGCATTTTAATTTTTTTTTTGCATGCTAGTCTCCATATTGAAAATTAAGAGGTTACTAAAGTTACAAAAATTATCGTACGACAGGATAAAAATTTAGAAGGGATGTCATGTACTGTATTGTATTTGCACTGTATTTTCAGACGAAGTCTGTATTAACCGCTTTAGATCCGGGCCATAGACTATTGACGGCCTCAATGTGGATCTAAAAATCCGGGGAGGACGTCAATAGACGTCCTCGGCTATTTCGGCCACTGGGGGGCGCGCGAGCGCCGCCAGCAGGGGGCGCGCGCCCGGCGCATCACTCAGATGCCGATGCGCGTGCCTGGTGGCCGCGATGTCCACCAGGCACCCACGATTGGCCGGTACACAGAGCAGGGACGTGGATCTGTGTGTGTAAACACAGAGATCCACGTCCTGTCAGGGAGAGAAGACCGATGCTGTGTCCCTTGTACATAGGGACACAGATTGGTCACCTCCCCCAGTCAGTCCCCTCCCCCACACAGTAGTAATCACTCCCAGGGCACACATTTAACCCCTTCCTCGCCCCCTAGTGTTAACCCCTTCCCTGCCAGTGTCATTTTTACAGTAACCAGTGCATTTTTATAGCACTGATCGCTGTATCAATGACAATGGTCCCAAAATGGTGTCAAAAGTGTCCGATGTGTCCGCCATAATGTCGCAGTCACAATAAAAATCGCTGATCGCCGCCATTACTAGCAAAAAAAAAAAAATTATAAAAATGCAATAAAATTATGCCCTGTTTTGTAGACGCTATAACTTTTGCGCAAACCAATCAATAAACACTTTTTGCGATTTTTTTTACCAAAAATATGTAGAAGAATACGTATCGGACTAAACTAAGGAAAAAAGGTATTTATTTTTTTTAAAAATGGGATATTTATTATAGCAAAAAATAAAAAATATTGTGTTTTTTTCAAAATCGTCGCTCTTTTTTTGTTTATAGCGCAAAAAATAAAAACCGCAGAGGTGATCAAATACCACCAAAAGAAAGTTCTATTTGTGGGAAAAAAAGGACGTCAATTTTGTTTGGGAGCCACGTCGCACGACCGCGCAATTGTCATTCAAATCGTGACCGCGCTGAAAGCTGAAAATTGGCCTGGGCAGAAAGGGGGTTTAAGTGCCCAGTAAGCAAGTGGTTAAACAAAAATCGTAGGATCTGGTATTGTACAATACATTTTTTTGTGTTTGTCCCTTCAGATACTATTGGATGAACTGTCATGATCGGCTCTTGAAAGCTGTGTACTAACTATCAGATTATCGTACAATCGATTTGAAAGCAGTATTTTTGGTCTGATTTTCTGATTGATTGTACGGGTCTTAGACCCCTTTTTCACTGAGACAGTTTTCAGGAGTTTTAGCGCTAGAAATAGCGCCTGTAAAGCATCTGAAATCTGCCTCCCGTTTATTGCAATGGGTGCTTTCACACCAGGGCGGTGCACTTGCGGGATGATAGAAAAAGTCCTGCAAGCAGCATCTTTGGGGTGGTTTCAAAGCGCTGTATACAGCAATGCCAAAACGCCCCTATCCATTGCAATGAATGGGCAGCGCTTCGGAAGCACCACATCACAGGAGTTTTTAACCCCTTTTTTTTAAATTGCCCCACTAGCATCTAAAAAAAGCAGCGCAAAAGCGCCACTAAAAGGAGCTGCACTTTACTACGAACGCATGGGCTCTTAAAGAAGCCTGTGCACAGATTGCATAATTGGAGTGTATAGTGTATGGCCAGCTTTATGTGGTTCATACCAATTCATTGCTAGTTCCAAGACAGTCACTTGTTCATTGCCCACTAGTAGCTGACTTAAATGGTAGTAAAGTCCGCTTTGTGATTTTTACCTAGAGATAGGCCTATACAAATGCTTATGTGTGATTATAAAGTGTAGCGTTAAAAATGTGCTAGGAGGATGACCCAACCTATACCTAAGAAGGGCAAACATGACCAAAAAACATGGAATCCGTGAGAGTATATCTCCTGCAAGGAGGATAAATCCTAAATAAAATATGTAAGTGCAAACACCGAATATTATATCATGTGATAAATGTAAATAGTGAAAATAGTTGAATGGTTGGCCCGACCAAAACTTGAGGTGGATGACCGAACAATATAACCGTGAGGTAAGTGTATATAACTCCTGTTGGAAGGGCAAATTCTACATATCACACCTGAATATGTAAAACATTGTCATGCAATATTATAAGACATAAAGCCCTGAAAAGGAAAAACAATCAAAAACTGTATAATCAAACAGTAACCACAAATGTGTGATCATAAGTGGTGCATAGAAACTATGAAGTGACACAAATATTATTATGGGTAAAACACAGTCCAGAAATTAGTATGATAAAAACTGTATGCAAAAAGTACCAAAAATAATAGTGATAAAATAATTCAATAGTTCATAAGACAAAAGATCAACATTGATGACAAAAAGTGATCCATTGTTTATAGATGTCTTGCTGTCTTTAAAATAGATGTGATACCTACAGTGTTGTTCATCTTACGTTAAAAAAGTAATTTGTTACAGTTACAAATTACTTCATCCAAAAAGTAATGGAGTTACTCACTCAGTTACTACATTGAAAAAGTAATTAGTTACTCAGCAAAGTAACTATATTGGTTATATTATATATACACGGGGCGGGGGCGGGGCGGTAGAAGGATGATATATATGTCATTTTTTCAGTGTATAAAATAATAGGAGGGATAACAATAAATAATATTGGTTATGTGCCCATGCCTCACTGTGCCCATGCCTCACTGTGCCCAATGCCTCACTGTGCCCGTGTCTCACTGTGCCCGAGCTTCACTGTGCCCAATGCCTCACTGTGCCCAATGCCTCACTGTGCCCGTGTTTCACTGTGCCCAATGCCTCACTGTGCCCAATGCCTCACTGTGCCCAATGCCTCACTGTGCCCGTGTCTCACTGTGCCCGTGTCTCACTGTGCCCGTGCCTCACTGTGCCCAATGCCTCACTGTGCCCAATGCCTCACTGTGCCCGTGTTTCACTGTGCCCAATGCCTCACTGTGCCCGTGTTTCACTGTGCCCAATGCCTCACTGTGCCCGTGTCTCACTGTGCCCAATGCCTCACTGTGCCCATGTCTCACTGTGCCCAATGCCTCACTGTGCCCAATGCCTCACTGTGCCCGTGCTTCAATTAAGGTGCAGTGTTGTCACTGACTCACTGTGCCCCTAGCCCCCCCTACCTGATCGGTGGGCGGCGGCGTCCTGGCGGCCATTACACAGTATTCAAAAGCCGCGCCTCCTGAGTCCTTGTCACCTGTAATAGGCGGAACACTCAATTTCCCAGCATTCAGTGTTCCGCCTATCACGGACATCCGCTCATCCTCATAACACAGACGAGGATGAGAGGATGTCCGTGATAGGCGGAACACTGCCTGCTGTAAAATTGAGTGTTCCGCCAATCACAGGCGACGAGGACTTGGGAGGCGCGGCTTTTGAAAACTGCAATGGCCGCCGTCTGTCTGCATGACACGCTGTTCAGGTAGGCAGACGGCGGCTTGCAGTAAGTTAGTTACACGTTACATCAACTCGCGGCGGCTGCGGCGAGTAGATGTAATTGGGGTAACGCCGCCCAAGTAATGGGAACGGCGGTGCCACGAGGGTAAGAGTAATCAGTTAGAAATGGGTACTCTTACCCCAAACTGTGTTTCTGACTCACCATACGGCATTGGATCAATAAGGCTTGTATCCACAGACCATGGAATCAGGCTCACAACAAGAATCCTCAGTCGCCTCCTCTCTGAATGGATGATGGATCCAAAGATAGCCAAAAGGACTCCAGGAAGATGGATAGTGCTCTGGGTAAAAGTTGATTTTAAGCCCAAGCTATGACTCCTCTGGATATTGTGATGTTCAAAACATAGAAAGGAAAAAAGAGAGCCTCCACATAGCGTAAATCCCCAAAAATTGGGGATTTATAGGAAGATTAAAAGTATTCAAACAAATGAATAATTCAGTAAGAACAGTTGAAACCCAGGTTGAAGTCTTTGCGGACGAAACGCGTAGGATCTACACACTGGCCTTAGCTGCCCCATCCTGCGCTTTTTAATGTTCATTTGAACTGTTCTTCCTGAATTATTCATTTTTTTGAATACTTTTAATCTTCCAATAAATCCCCAATTTTTGGGGATTTACGCTATGTGGAGGCTCTCTTTTTTTTTCAGGTGTGATATGTAGGATTTGCCCTTCCAACAGGAGTTATATACACTTACCTCACGGTTGTATTGTTCGGTCATCCACCTCAAGTTTTAGTCGGGCCAACCGTTCAACTATTTTTACTATTAGTGTTTTACATTTATCACATGATATAATATTCGGTGTTTGCACTTACATATTTTATTTAGGATATATCCTCCTTGCAGGATATATACTCTCAGAGCCGGTTCACACAGGGGCGTCCTGGCATCCGACTTCAGGTCGCCCCAAGTCGCCCCATGTCGCGCGGTTTAGAAAAGTAATGGAAGTGAATGAAGCCGTCTTAATGTACACTACTGCAGTCGCTCCGACTTCAGAAAAGGTTCCTGTACGACTTCAATCCGACTTCTAGGTGACTTGTACCCATTGAGTTCAATGGAAGTTGCCTCCAAGTCGGATCCCCTGTCTTAACTGAAGCAACTTTCCAGAAAGTAAAAATAGATTTCCAGGCAAACCCCTCCCTCCCCCCTCCCTCCCACAGAGCTGATTATTGTTTGATTGGCCACTGGAAAGTCTCCTGTCCTGGAGGCAACTTGAAGTTGCCTTGTAAGTTGCCTGGAGTCGCACTGTGATTCATGCTCAAGTCGTGTCCAAGTTGCCTCCCAAAGTCGCGCTGGAAGTCATGTTGCCCCTGTGTGAACCGGCTCTCACGGATTCCATGTTTTTTGGTAATTTTTGCCCTTCTTAGGTATAGGTTGGGTCATCCACCCAGCACATTTTTAGCGCTACACTTTATAATCACATTTATGTTCACAATCTAACAGTCTTATTGTTGTGTTGGCTGCTTATCCCCACTCCCCTCATTTCTGGTTGGCGCAGTATATTATTACATACGTTCACTATAAAAAGGCTTACCTCTAGGAGATATTCACACTGGATGGAGCCAGTGAAGACGGTTTCCAACCATCAGTAAATTTACTGACAGTTTGTAAAAATCTTAAGTTTTATGTCAGTAAAAAAACAATCCTTTTTTTTCAGGCAGTTAAGTGTTGGCTTTCGGTAAATGTAAGAAAGACCCCCTTGACAGCTTGATGCAGCACCAGCAGCCACATATCCAGGCAGAGTTTGGAGCCAGTTGAAGTTATTTTTAAATAAAAGCAGGCTGGAGCCAGACGCAGAAAGAGCAGGCGGCCACATTTGCCAATCCTGCTCCTCTAGTTCTGGTAGTCAGTAAAAAATTTGCTCTGTCAGTAAATTTTACATGTTCTGTCAGAAAACATGTTGTGGGAGGTTGGCAACCCTGCCAGTGACATCACCGGCGCATGCACTCTGAAGGTCCGGCATACCGTGTCAGACATTCAGAGCACTGTGCCGGAACCAAGGGCTCACACAGACGGAGTCCTCAAACTCAGAACGGAGACAGGGTGAAGATGGAAGCCCTGTCAGCTGTGAGAGCGCACCGCTGGGGGGGCTTTGTTCTAAGGTAAGTATTTCATAATGTGCTATCCGTGATTCCCCGAAAATAAGCTCGGGTCTTATATTAATTTTGGCAACAAAAGAAACAGTAGGGCTTATTTTTGGGGTAGGTCTTACCATATAATTTGCTGTCTTCTCTCCCCCTCTCGCTCCCTGCCTAACAGGAATCCCCAGTGTGAACTGAGTTAAAATGCTTGTAAAATCCTATAATCCACTCTATTACAGCAGTATATAATGTACAATGTGTGTGTTTCTGTAATATAATTGTGCCAAATATCTTCGTTATAGCACCGCTCTGCGCTTCTGTGACCCACCGGAGCTCTCTTCCCTGCAATTATATTACAGAAACACACACATTGTACATTATATACTACTGTAATAGAGTGGATTATAGGATTTTACAAGCATTTTAAACTAGGGCTTCTTTTCAGGGTAGGGCTTATATTGCAGCCCTCCTGGAAAATAACGCTAGGTCTTATTTTCGGGGTAGGTCTTATTTTCGGGAAAAACACATAGTATGCGATGCATTATGCAAATTGTCTTACAGGAGAACGTTTTTTTTTTTTTGTTTTTTTTTACTGCAGCGGTTTACAACAGCTTTAAACATGTTCTGACTCTTGTTTATAAAAGCAAACTTGCACACAAAGGGGGGGGGGGG
This sequence comes from Rana muscosa, assembly GCA_029206835.1. NCBI lineage: Eukaryota > Metazoa > Chordata > Amphibia > Anura > Ranidae > Rana > Rana muscosa. Next base: position 712,732,253 of record CM055117.1, on the reverse strand, counting down.
GGGGGGGGGTTTACTAAAATCTGGCACACTCAGAATCTGGTGCATCTCTGCATAGAAACCAATCAACTTCCAGGTTTTTTGCCAAAGCTTAATTGCACAAGTTGATTGTCTACCATGCACAGATGCACCAGATTCTGAGTGCTCCAGTTTTAGTAAATCCACCCCATAATATATGCTGAGATATGCCCCTGAATGAAATTAGTTTTTTGTTTTTTCTAGCAGATGATTGGGTGTTCAAAGTGAACACAGCCTCATTAACATTCACTTTTATGTTGCAAACTGAACAGGCACTGTGCTAAGTGAACAGCCTCCTTTAGCAAAGCCCCCCAGTGGCACTGTTCATATCTCTGCTTTTTCATGGGGGGGGGGGGGGGGGGGGGTTAGTCCTGTAAGCAGAATCAGAAATATTGCTGCATTGTTAGCAAGACTGTTATAGCGATAAATATGGCAGCATAAAACACACAAACATGCATTTTAATATGTATGTACAAATCACCCAAATTGTGTATAAAGTATGCCTTTTGAAAGTGTGAACCTGCCCTGTTCCTTGTGCAGCATTCCCTCCATCCTCTCCAGCAGATATAGGCACATATTGCTAAGGTCCAATTTGTTATTTCCTCTCGTGAGATGAATGGCATTGGTAATTCTGGAAGATAGGAGATGTGTCCTGATGCTATCTGTGAAAAGCCCTCAAATTGTGTAAGAGTCATATACTTTCTGGAAGAAGAAATTGGGAACCTGCCATGTTCCATGTGCAGAATACCCTCTATCCTCTCCAGCAGACACTTATTGCTAAGGTACAATTGTAACTGTGCCCTAAGGCCATCTGTAGAAAGCCCTCAAACTGTATAAATATATATATATATATATATATATATATATATATATATATATATATATATATATATATATATATATATATATAGATATAAATATATATATATATATATATATATATATATATATATAAAATAACTTTTTGAAACAAGAAATTGTGAACCTGCCATGTTCCAAGTGCAGTATACCCTCTATCATCTCCAGGAGGTACATATGTCACACTGAGTTATTTACTCTCATGAGATGAGACTGGCACTGGTAATTAATTATGGAAAATAAAAGATGTGCCCTCATGCCATTTGTGAAAAGCCCCCGAAATTGTGTAAAATAGACATATCATTTTTAAAACAAGAAATTGTGAACCTGCCCTGTTCCTCCTGCAGAATTCCCAGCATACCCTCCACCTTTTGCAGCAGATACATATTGCTACGGTACAATGAGCTATTTACTCCCATGAGATGAGAATGGCACTGATAATTAAGCAAAATGGGAGCTATGCCCTGGTGCCATCTGTAAAAAGCACTCAAATTGTGTAGAAAATACTTCTTGAAACAAGAAAATGTAAACCTTCCCTGTTCCTCGTGCAGCAAACCTTCCATCCTCTTAAGCAGAGATAGGTGCATATTTCTGAAGTTCATTGAGCTATTTACTCCCATGAGATGAGACTGGCACTAGTAATTCATAGAAAGATGGGAGATGTGCCCTGATGCTATTTGTGAAAAGCCCTCAAATTGCGATGTGAACATGTCCTGTTCCTCGTTAAGCATAACCTTAATCCTCTCCAGTAGACATAAAATATTATTGCTAAGGTATTGAATATAGATTTAGAATAACATTGCTAAGATCCAATGAGTTACTTACTCCCATGAGATAATACTGACTAAGGGAGACAAGAAATGTGCCCTGATGCCATCTGTAAAGGAGCCTGTGGCTGGTTGGATCACAGTGGCCTCCACTGCTAGATAGTACAGCTATACCTGTTTTCTATATTGAGCATGGCGAATAATTGCATTCATAAGGACATACAAGTGTAGGATGAATTTGGGCAATATGATATGCAAAGAACAGTACAAGGTGTATAAATCAGAGGGTCGGATCTAGTATAAGAAGGCTTGAGAAATGACCTGCATAGCTCTAATATCCATGTAGTATCATCTGTGTAATTGGGGGATCTCTAAAGAAGCATGGGTACCCGAATATAATAGGCACACCACAGCTTTGTATCCTCTGTCACCATATGCTTATCTGTTCTGGGACCCGGTCTACAGGAATGACTCGTCTTTCTACAGTGTGCAAAGGTGGGCGGCTCATTGTTTTTTGTAGTTCTCCCACTGGCCTCGGTAGGAGGGCTCAGATATTTCTACTAAGTCATTCGGCACATTTGCTCAGCTTCACACTTATAGACATGAATTTTCAAGGTGAACAAACGTGTAATGAAAAGTCTTCATAGCCTTTTAAGACTTCTCAGTGATCCAATCTTGATCGTTGAATCGATGGCTAGAATTATTGGTGAGCTGTCAATCTATTACCTATATAACCAAAATATACCTAGCAGCTGCAATCATCTTCTGCAGCTTCTGTACCCATCTATACGTTATGACGACGTATACTACAGTTTATTACTGATACTTTTCCTATCCTAATCGGTTATTTCGCTAAAATTAATTGTGCACTCAGATCCATAAGGCATGATTGTCTATATATATATATATATATATATATATATATATATATATATATATATATATATATATATACTGTATATATAATCAGAATCACATCAGTGTCATCATGCCAAAGTTTCTCAGATCTGTCACGTCTAATCATAATGACAGTGAATTCAGACTTTGGGAAATGTGCTTGCTTTCCCTACAGATGTCAATCAAACAATAGCAAAGTTAGACGATCTGTATGTTGCACTTGTGTTCCTTTGCTGGATCGCCCAGTGCTTTTTGTGTCCGAGATCAGGTGCATCTGGGAAGAAATGGTCTGTCTGTAGATTACAATGAGAACTTAATTATACCCTGAAGTCCCCTCCTAATTTCCCTCCATCCGAGCCGCCTGCATAGAAGATGTTATCAGCCCTGGCAGATCCTTGATGTGTGATTGACACAATCTCTAACTGTCTCTCTCTTGTCACTTAGCAACTACTTACACCTGCTCCCTATCTGCTCCTAGACCAACACTACAACCTGTGCTCATGCCTGCCAGGCTGCATGATAGGACATCTTTACTGCACTGAACAGGGCAACTACTTTACTACTGCTTTATTTATTAATGACACATTACTAATCAGAATACCAAACAGACACTAGACTCTGTCCAATGCAGCAAAACTCTACGTTTATGATCAGATTTCATTTTCTGTAGATTTAAATCTGTCACCTTTATGTATCTAGCCTTGTCTAGTCTATAAATGGGCTGGTACTCTGAAATATTTAAACATATATATATATATATATATATATATATATATATATATATATATATATATACAAATATATATATATATATATTCTCTGTATGCATGTATATATATATATATATATATATATATATATATATATATATATATATACATGCATACATAGAATGAATATATATATATATATATATATATATATATATATATATATATATATGTAATTGTATTTATCCCAAAATGCAAAAAAGGTACAGATGCACATCTACAATACTTATAAAATGGTAATACAATATACTTAGAGAAAAAATGGTAGTACAATATTTCAATGCATACATGGATCTATACCTATTTGTTGGGGGGGGTTGTCCCCCCCCCCCCCCACCCAAATGTAACAAATGTACAGCTACACAAATTGTACAATACTTATGAGCATTGGAGTACAATAATGATATTACAATGAAGACATGCATTCAGGAATCTGAATGGATCTATAGCTGTTTTTTTATGCAATTTATTTATTTTTCCAAAATTTTACAAAGATACAGAATAGAATTGTACAATACTCATAGTACAACATTCCAATGTAGTCATTTGCTGATGGATCTATAGCTATTTGCTTTATTTGTTTGTTTGATTATTGTAAATTTAGCAAAGGCACAGCTACACATAACATGGTATAGTACTTACAGAATGGGAGCACAATATTCCAATGAAGTCATTCATAGATTGATCTATAGCTATTTGTTTTATGTATTTATTTATTTATGTAAACTGATCAAAGGTACACCTACTGTACACTAACATTGTACAGAACTTAGAGCTAATGGGAGTACAGTATTCCAATGTAGTAATTCATGGATGGAGCTATAGCTATTTGTTTTTATGTATTTGTTTGTTTATTTCTTTATGGTAAATGTATGAAAGGTACAGCTACACTAACATTGTACAGTACTTATAGAATGAAGTCATTCATAGATGGATCTATAGATATTTATTTATGTAAATTGATAAAAGGTACAGCTACACTAACATTGTACAGTACTTAGAGAATCGGAGTAAAATATTCCAATGAAGTCCTTCATAGATGGATCTTTAGCTATTTGTTTTATGTATTTATGTATTTATTTATGTAAATGTATGAAAGGTACAGCTACACTAACATTGTACAGTACTTATAGAATGAAGTCATTCCTAGTTGGATCTATAGCTATTTGTTTTATGTAATTGTTTATTTGTTCATGTAAATTGATGAAAGGTACAGATTGTACAGTACTTATAGAATGAAGTCATTCCTAGATAGATCTATAGCTATGTGTTTTATGTATTTGTTTATTTGTTTATGTAAATTGATGAAAGGTACAGCTACACTAACATTGTACAGTACTTATAGAATGAAGTCATTCCTAGATGGATCTATAGCTATTTGTTTTATGTAATTGTTTATTTGTTTATGTAAATTGATGAAAGGTACAGATTGTACAGTACTTATAGAATGAAGTCATTCCTAGATGGATCTATAGCTATGTGTTTTATGTATTTGTTTATTTGTTTATGTAAATTGATGAAAGGTACAGCTACACTAACATTGTTCAGTACTCAGAGCTAATGGGAGTAGAATATTGCAATGTAGTCATGCATTTAGGAATCAGGGTGGATCTATAACTTTGTTTTTTACGTCATTGCATTTTTTCAGACATTCTTCCAAGGTACAGGTACTCAGCACCATTGTCCACGCAGTACTTAGAGCTAATAGGAAGTATACTATTCCAATGTAATCATGCATTCAGGATAAATCTCTAGCTATAAATCCACAGGGGCTATGCACCCCTCTCCTTCTATATAGCATCCTATAGAATGTCTGTCTAAGTTTTTACAACTATTATTGGATTTCTCCTTGTGCTAACATTTTCCTCGCTCCCCCAACCTCAGGAAGATAAAAAGTATAAGAGTAAATAATAAACAGGGAAATATCCTGACCCTCTCCCACCAGGTTTTTATTTTAAGCAGGCGGCAGCCTCCCTTTTCTTCTTCTTCCCTCTGGATGATATTCTTCACCCCATGACGTCATGGGACAGCGTGCCATGCAAATCACCGTCCCCCTTCCCAGCAGTGTGACATCCAGAGGCAGGCATGCTCACACCTCCCTCCCAGCTCCCCTCCTTCCAGCTCGCTCTGCCCTCCCCTCCCCGCCGGCCGCTGGCCTCCTATTGGCCGCGGTGAAATCATTTAATCCCAGCCGGCGTGCGCCGTATGGCTGCTGTGCGCCTAGCTCCGAGCGTCTGATGCCGCACACCATCCAGCGAACTAAAGCCAGCGCTCTACTCCCAGCTAACTCGGGACTTTGCCTGTGATGACCGGAGACTACTCTTTTATGTCTCGCTGACTCAGGGGGTCACAAAGTTGTACCTGGCTCAGAGCGAGCCATCGCCTCCCAGCTGCCGGAGAAAGCTCATCGACTCGCGGTACAAGTCGGAGTAAAGTGCGGAGCGGCTGAGGGGCCAGGTGAGGGGAGCAGGCGAGGGACCTGTTGTGCTCAGCACCGTCACAAAGTTTTTTCTTCTTTTTTTTTTTTTTTACCTCCCCTCCCTCCCTACTCACTCAGACCTGATGCTCTTGTGTCCCCAAGTTTCCCAAGCAGTATCTGGAGTATAACAACCTCCATCCAGAAATCAGGAGACCAGGAGCCCAGGAGCCGTCTTGTGTATAGAGAGGGCCCCCCCCCCCAAAGCCAGCCGTGTGAATGTACAGCATGATGATGGAGACGGACTTACACTCCCCCGGGGTGCAGCCCCCCAATAACACGGGCCAAGCCGGGGGAGGAGGGGGCAACAAGGCCAGCCAGGACCGAGTTAAGAGGCCCATGAACGCCTTCATGGTATGGTCCAGGGGCCAGAGGAGGAAGATGGCCCAGGAGAACCCCAAGATGCACAACTCAGAGATCAGTAAGAGACTGGGGGCTGAGTGGAAAGTCATGTCAGAGGCCGAGAAGAGGCCCTTCATAGACGAGGCCAAGAGACTGCGAGCCCTGCACATGAAGGAGCACCCGGATTACAAGTACCGGCCCCGGAGGAAGACCAAGACTTTACTCAAGAAGGACAAGTACTCCCTGGCCGGGGGGTTGCTGCACGCTGGGGGAGGACACATGGGAGTCGGCCTGAGCCCTGGAGGAGGCAGCGGAGGCTCCGCGGGAGGCGGAGGGGGCGTGGTGGTGCAGCGCCTGGAGAGCCCGGGCTCAGGGGGATCCGCGGGGGCCGGAGGATACGCTCACATGAACGGCTGGGCGAACGGGGCGTACCCGGGCTCGGTGGCGGCAGCGGCGGCGGCTGCTATGATGCAGGAGGCTCAGCTCGCTTACAGCCAGCAGCAGCAGCACCCCGGCAGCGGAGGACACCATCCTCACCACCACCCCCATCACCCTCACCATCACCCCCATCATCACCCCCACCATAACCCCCCTCCGCACCCTCCCCCGCAGCCCATGCATCGCTACGACATGAGTGCCCTACAGTACAGCCCCCTGCCCGGTCAGAGCTACATGAGCGCTTCTCCCTCCAGTTACGGGGCCCTCGGCTACGCCTCCAGCCAGCAGCAGCACCAGGGCTCCCCGTCCTCGGCGGCTGTGGCTGCGGCTGCCGCGGCTGCTGCTGCCGCTGCATCTTCGGGAGCCCTCGGGGCTCTAGGGTCCCTGGTGAAATCGGAGCCCAGCGTGAGTCCACCTGTGAGCGGGGGAGGATCCCACAGCCGGCCGCCTTGCCCCGGGGATCTGCGGGAGATGATTAGTATGTACTTACCTAGCGGGGGGGAGGCTGGAGACCCGGCGGCCGCTGCGGCAGCGGCTGCAGCAGCCGCGGCTGCAGCCACCAGCAGACTGCACAGCTTGCCCCAGCACTACCAAGGGGGTGGCACGGGGGTAAACGGCACGGTGCCACTCACCCATATCTGAGGAGTCCAGGACAGAGACTGCTAGAGACTAGAAAGGAACTGACACCTCCGACCCCTGCTCTGCTCCAGAACTCTCACTTATTTTCTTTTGTACAGAAATGTTTTGATGTTCTTGTATAAAAATATATCAAACAAAAAAAAACTAACAAAAAAAAAAACAGGAAAGTTAAGGTTACCTACTATTGTTTGGATCTTTTTAGGAGTTGAGCTAATGCTCTTGCCAAAACCAATTTTAGCTGGGTGTAAATTGGGTTTCCGTGTACAGTATTTATGAGTTGTATAGGATGGGGTATAGATTTTATTTGCTATCACACTTCTTTAACTTTGATTTATTTATTTTTTACTTAAAAAAAAAAAGAAACTTTCCAAATTTCCCTGATCCCCTATCGATTCTACACACAGATTTCTGTACATGTTTGTTGTTTATTTATGAACAAAAAATATCCGAAGCTAGAATATATTTTGTTTTTTTATTTTTGTAAGAGTTTATGTATTTGTTTTTTTTTTTCTCCTGTTTTTGGTTTTATATTATTTCATGTACATTCCTGGCGATTTTGTTTTTAAATTCTAGGCGTTGCGGATTCCTATTGTGTACATAGTTTATTAAGCGTCCTCTCTGCTTTAAAAAAACAAACAAACAAAAAAAAAAACAGATTCATCAAGAAGGATGAGCTGAATTTTAAGCTAAATAAATTTTCAACTGAAAAAGAAAATAGATATATGTTTTTTTGTTATTACAGAAATGTATTATATGTGTCTAATGGGTGGAAAGTTTAAAAAGTTGGGATTGATAACACAAAGGGATTTGCCAATTGCCATATACAGATAGCAGATCTCTTAACCCTTTAACTCTTTTTTTTATATTTTTTACTCTTTTTATCTGTTTATGTGTTTCTTTTAATAGAACTCTAATGATGTTCTATTAAATCAAAAAATAATGAATGATAAAAAAAAATGATAAAATGCACGTTTATTTCCCTTCCAAACGCTAAGATAGCAAAGATAGCAGATTTTTTTCCTGTTTTTTAACTCTTTTTATCCACTCATGTATTTCTTTTCATAGAACTCTAAAAACTCTATACTCTAAAAAATTATGAATTGCATAAAATGCATGCTTCCTTTGCCAATTGCCATTAGCAGATCTCTTAACTTTTTTATCTTTTTTTTTTTTTTTACTCTTTTTTTAACCATTTATTTTTTTCTTTTCATAGAACTCTAAAAATTATGTTCTATTAAAACAAAAAATAATGAATGGCTGAAAAAACATAAAACGCATGCTTTCTTTGCCAATTGCCTAGCAGATCTCTCAACTTTTCTTTTTCTTTTTTTTAACTCTTTTAACTTTGTTTGTTTTAACTCTTTTTTTCATCCATTCATGTTTTCCCTTTATAGAACTCTAAAATGTCATTCTTCTAAAACAAAAAATAATGAATGGTTACAAAAAAACAAAAAACAATTGGCTTCCTTTGCCAATTGTTATTTGCAGATAGCAGATCTCTTAACTCTTTTAACTCTGGTTTTTTTTTTGTTTGTTTTTTAATATTCATTCATGTTTTCTTTTAATAGAACTATAAAAATGATGTTTTATATATATATATATATATATATGTGTGTATATATATATATATATATATATATATATATATATATATATATATATATATATATATATATACATAAATAATAATAATAATAATGAATGAAAAAAAATAGCATAAAAGTCATGCTTCCAAAATTGACTGGTTAGACTTTACAAAATGTTTTGAGTCCATCCAATGCTGCGCTATGTACAGAGCACATTACTGTCACTTTCAGATGGTGTTAAATGATCTTTATCATTATTTAAATGTATTCAGGCCAGGGATTACAGTTCTATCACATTCTCCCTTTTGATTTAGCCTGTCTTTAACCCGCTAAATAATGATGTAATAGGTTTAACCTACTCTTTATAATTGTATATCCTTTATTAAAAATGATAAATCACGCCTATCATTTTAACACTTTCTTTACATGCGAAAACCACTGACTGTATTAAACGTTTCAGGTTCAATGGATATGATCTAGGAGGAATAGCATATGAAGTTTTGCCCAGTTGCACATAGCTGATTATCAATTTTCTCCCTTACAGATCACTAAGTAACAAATACCCCATTTCACAGCAAACAACTCAGATCTGTAGTGAATCCATTGTAATTACCCTCACTAATGAGTAATCCTTTTGTGGCATGTTGGCTTTTTTACGTGCTTCGTTAAATCCATTGCAACAGTTTCATTAAGGCCTCTATTAATTTAATGATGTCATAATTAAGTTCTGCTCAACCTGAACCCTTTTTTTTTTTTTTTTTTTTTTTATAGTTTATAGTAATACAGAAATATTCCTGTCGGTTGACAAGTCTTCAAACCAAAATGCTTAGGGTTACACGTTTTTAAAAATTTGCTGTTTGAAGGGTAAGCTATTTCTGATCAATAAATGCAAGAAGGTGGATAGAAAAATTACAAAAAATCTCTTTCTGACAGCGCCCAAAATAGAAGTACCATGACACTTTTCTGTCTGGTTGGATCACAAACTCTACTAGAGAGAGGAAACTACTGCCTGTTCCTGTGTTCCATTTTTTAAGTTTACTTATGTTGTTTAGATCTAGATTTTTTTTCCAGTTCCTTGTACAATCAAAAAGACCGATTTGCTAAAGGAGTTGAGATTCTTCATTCAAAAAAGAAATGAATGAAGTTTCACTTCAATTATGTAATCATTTAAAAATCTATTTCATTTTCTGTATTTAACCTGCACATGACTGTTTAGACGTATATCTGCATATGACTGTTTAGATCTTCTTTTTTTTTTTTTTTTTTGCAGTCCCTTGTAAAATCAAAAGGGACCGATTTGCTGAAGGAGTTGAGAACCTTCACTCAAAAATCAAGATTCACTTCAATTATCAATCATGTAAAAAGCTAATTTATTTCTTTAACCTGCACATGACTTTTAGTCCTAATGAGGATTCAACTAGGACAAATGTGTGTTTATTATATTTGCACATGACTGTTCATATCTTTTTTTTTTTTTTTTTTTTGCAATTCCTTGAAAAATCAAAGAAACTGATTTGCTAAAGGAGTTGAGAATCCTCATTCAATAATAAAAAAAAAAAAAGCACATTTTTATTTAACCTGCACATGCTTAGGTATGGAAAGTGGACACATTTACAATTTATTGAGCGAAGAGTCATAACTCCTTTAGTAAATCAGCCTTAAAGTCTTGTTCAGGTTAAATTGATGGATTTTTCCTGAGCTCCAGGCCCTTTCACCCCCAGACTAGGGGACAAGAAACACTCATTTATGACATGTGAAGGAACTACAGGCAAATGTGGGGGAGAGCAGAATAAGCATAGATAACATACTAGTTCTAGGATCTGTGCCTGTCTGCTGTTTGCTACTCTCCGAAATGATTGTGGGGGGAAAATAATAGTATCTGTTAATTGTGCTGACAACCAGAACTAGAGCTAGTACATGGATTGATACTTGATAGACGTATCTCGGATTATCTTTAGTAGTATCCAATGCAGCTTGGATCGCATTGTTCAATAGAAAGGCATTTATTCGGACTGGAACAGGCATCTAAGACGATATAACTATATTTATTCAATTTGCAGTAACACATTCCATACTTAGATATGCATCAGTAGCTTGGAGACTTGACCTATTAGTGGCAAACTATGGCACAACTCATCTTTCTGTATGTATATATGTACAGGGCTGGTCAGAGGCACATTCTATCTTGTTATATTAGGTCAGTTGCTGCTATTATTATTATTATTATTATTATTATTATTATTATTATTATGTCATTTAGGATTCCAAGAGCAGACTATGATGTGCTGGTATGGATGCAGTCAGCTATATAAAATCTTGCTGTGCTCTGGTATGACTTTTGCTGGCTGGTGCTGTTAATGATGGAGGCATGTCTCTGGTGCTTGGAGGAGAAGTTATGGTAGCTGTGCAGGCCAGTGTATATGTTATGTGTCAGCAGAGATTAAGATGAATAGGAGCGACCATGGGGCAGAGTGTTTTGTGTTTTCAGAGGGCTGGATTAAAGAACACAAGTCCTGACCCTGGGGTCATCACTGAGTCAAACCCATTTACAATCACCTAATGGAACCCAAAGCTCCATGCAACAAGTGAATTTAAGGACAGCAAGATTTATTCTACCTAGAAATGGAGGGGGACAGTTATCAACATAGGAGGACATTGAATTTAGAATGTATTATTATTATTATTATTATTATTATTATTATTATTATTCATGTCTCTGTCTGGCAGTATTTAGTTTTAGTGCTGTAAGGTCTGATGGAGCTCCTACACAGGACAAGACCTGTCACCTAAATGTATTCAAATGGAAGTGTGATCAGGGATTATCTGCTCCTGTTGCCCTTGGACAGCTCTTCTTAAATAAGGCTGGCCATACATGAAACAATTTTATTGTACAATTTTCCTTTAGATTTACTAAAACCATATAATATGAGGTCAAATCTAAACACTTTCAATTTGTATGCAACCAGGCAGGCCCTTTTACTACACAAGGTATAAGGGAAACTGAGTAAGAAAATTGTATAATGCATGGACCAGCTTACCTAAAAATTACATAATATGGATAATAAAAACACATACTATTCTTTAGGCTGACCATACATTATAACATTTACTTATTCAATTTCTTTTAGATTTACCTTCAATTATGTAGTGCAAGGGCCTGCCTGTTTGCATGCAAATTGAAAATGTTTAGGTTTGACTTCATATTATATGGTTTTGGTAAATCTAAAGGAAAATTGTACAAGAATATTGTACAATGTATGGGCAGCTAACCAAGAAATTTTCTTTTGCTAAAATCGCTGTTTTTTATTCTTTAGGAGTAGAAATTGATTAATAATAAATAATAACAAACAACTAAAAATGAAATTTCATTGTCACTATTAATAATAAAATACCTACAATTATTAATAAAAAATAATAACAAAAATGATATACGATTGCCACTGTTGATAATACAATGCCTATTATTATTATTATTATTATTATTAATAATAAATAATAACAAACAACGTAAAAATTGACATTTGATTGTCACTAATAATAATAAAACACCTACTATTATTAATAATAAATAATAACAAACAACCTAAAAATGATATAACAATGGCACTAATAATAATAAAATACCTACTATTAGTAATAGTAAATAATAACAAACAACATAAAAATGATATAACATTGCCACTAATAATAATAAAACACCTACTATTATTAAAAATACATAATAACAAACAACCTAAAAATGATATAACATTGCCACTAATATCAATAATAATAATAATAATAATAAAATACCTACTATTATTAATAATAAATAATAACAAACAATCTAAAAATGATATAACATTGCCACTGATAATAATAAAATGCCTACTATTATTAATAATAAATAATAACAAACAACCTAAAAATGATATAACATTGCCACTAATATCAATAATAATAATAATAATAAAATACTTACTATTATTAATAATAAATAATAACAAGCAACCTAAAAATTATATAACATTGCCACTAATAATAATAAAACACCTACTATTATTAATAATACATAATAACAAACAACCTAAAAATTATATAACATTGCCACTAATATCAATAATAATAATAATAATAATAATAATAATAATAATAATAATAATAATAATAATAAAATACCTACTATTATTAATAATAAATAATAACAAACAACCTAAAAATGATATAACATTGCCACTAATAATAATAAAATGCCTACTATTATTAATAATAAATCATAACAAACAACCTAAAAATTATATAACATTGCCACTAATAATAATAAAATACCTACTATTATTAATAATAAATCATAACAAGCAACCTAAAAATTATATAACATTGTCACTAATAATAATAAAATGCCTACTATTATTAATAATAAATCAAAACAAACAAGCTAAAAATGATATAGCGTTGCCATTTATAATAATAATAAAATACCCACTATTAATAATAATAAATAATAACAAACAGCCAATAATGAAAACATTAAAAATAAACATAACATAAAAATGTGTCATTTCTGTACAGCAAAATTCTCTACTCTGCTTATGTGCAATGACATCTACCAATCAGGTGACTTTTTTTATCACTGACCTGCCTGTAGAAAGTTTAAATCTGGCTGTTGTTTCCTGACCCAATTCCCTTTTAAAGAGTTTCTGTAAATGTTATAGTATGTTACCTTCATATGAAATAGCTGGCACATATTGTATTTATCAAGTTTTTAATAGACACTAAAGTGTTAATACAGAAGTGTATCTATATTGATTCTCCTGTTTATTTATAAACATTGAGGTATTTAGTAAATATGATCTTTTTTTTTTTTTTTTTTGCACAAAGCTGAGCTGTAGGCAGGTAAGAGTGTGTAGAGGGCACACAGCTCCCCGGGCACCCCTATGTCCCCCGCAGGCAGGCCATGTGTTTGGCTGGCACACAGCTCGCTCTGATACCCGGGGTAAGCATGAAATTGCTAGTTCTTCCCATCAGAAAGGGATGAAATGCTGCTAAACCCTCCCAGGGGCACACCGTTCTAGCTGTGATTTAATGGAGCGAGCAGGGTAAATACTGCTCCCAACGGACCCCGCAGATTAAAGCGGCGAGTTAAATTGGATCAAACTATGTAAATGAGGAGATGTGAACATTAGGGTTAGGAGAATGGAGGCAGAGGACACGCTGGAGAAACAGATATCCTTTGGTGTGTGCTGATTGCTGCAAGTATTAGAAGGGGCTGCTGCACGAGACAAGAAGTGTCACACTGATAATGTTCAAACTGGGGCTCCTCTCTTCTCAAGAGTTATGTATCAATTACCCCCTTGCTGTCACACGGGCCCCAAACAAGGCTGTGAAATCAGAGAACTTTGGTATTCTTCCAGAGCCATCATCACACAGCACATCCATTATCACAAGGTGTGTATTATTGACCACGCCACTGGCACATGCCAGCAGATATCACACCCAGCAAGGTCAATGGCATGGAGATAGGACCTTGGTTGCATGGCAGCTCCTCCTTTCACCCTCAACTCTTTTCAAAAAGGGGACTTCTCTCCTCTTCTTTTATAACAACCTAGAAAGTCATGAAAGAGCCTAACACTGCTTTGAGCTGCTGGTGTACACTTGTTGCACACCCTGCACCTAGGATACTCAGTGTTGTGTGCATTCAAATACTAAACTTCATTGCTGCACAATGTTACTGCTGCTGCTGCTGTTGTTGTTGCTTTTTTTGGTTGGCATATACTGTATGTATATGTATATATATATATATATATATATATATATATATATATA